>NJCR01000660.1:335-14033 GCA_002234235.1 Fusarium hostae | reverse complement strand
GGAGTATGGATAGAAAGCCTGCTCCATAGCCATTGTAGACGCCTTGTGCACTCCCATAGAACTTGCAGGCGTCCTGAGTTAGCATCTCTAATCGCCTCCCAAACACGGACCAAGCCTTTCCATAGATGCTGTGGTTATGGCATACAGCATGGACGTCCGGGCGAGCCTTATGGACAGATGCGTGAATAAGAAAGCCAGCCGAGTTAGGCGGACGGACACGATTGCCACCAATAACTTCACCGTCCAAGTTGACCAACACCATATCTCGAATCTTGAGTAAACCGAAATGAACACCAAGCGGATTAGTCCAGAAGGCGTCGTGAAACTCTGGGTCGCGAACGGAGATGTGGCCGCTCATGCCTTCCACGTAGCCTTCCCGATGCCAATGTCGAAACACGGCGACCATGTGGCGGAGTTGCCATTGGCGCTGGGATGAGAAGTCAGGGAATTCCGGGATGCCCTGGAGCGTGACGACTCCATGCGACAGAGCTTGCAGGGGAGTTTTGCCCTCGAGCTCGTGCCCATGATTGGTGTGGGACGCCTCAGTCGGAGCGGTCGAGTTAAAGGCCTTGTGGGTGGAAAAGGACAGCTCTCCAGATGTATTTTCTCTGACCGCGGTAGGGACCATGCTTAAAGCTTGAACTCTACACAAGAAACGGATTCTCAAACTTCTGTGGATGATGTCGAAAAGCGCGAGGTGTGAAACGAAATGGCAGTAGAGGTGTCGGTCGTGTGGGCTACCTTATTCAATAAATATGCGAGGTTTAGAATGCCCAGCCCGACGGCGCGAGGTGTTTTACTTGTCCAGTTTCACCATAGCGGGAGTTCCCAAACACTTGGTGGATTGTGATCGGATAACTGGGCTTTCGGAAACTCCGATGGTCGAATGGACGGACGCCCCCGCACGGTTCAATTCCAAAGACCGAGAAGCTAGGCTGAAAATGCCATGGAAACAAACGGCAACGAACAAGGTTGTCAGTTCATCGACGTCTAAGTCCAAAAGGCCCCCCAAAAAAAAACTGCCAAAAGGCCTAAGAAGTGAAGTACATCAAGAGTTTACAGTTGTAAATCCGGCTTCAAAGTAGCATTTGCAAGCGTTGACGATATTTTGGGACAACCCATGGGAGAAATTCTGCTCAATTCTCTACAATGCTAATGATTACGTCTTATCATGAGGCCCAGCTGCAACTGTCCGACGGTAGATTGACTACTTAGACAGTTGCTTTAGAAGCAAGAATTGACTCATCTGCGCCCCCGTTGTTTGGATTCTGCCTGGCCTCTTCAGCACGTGTTCTGTTGAGTTGGACATATTTGTGCCGACCCCAGAGTCCCAGAGACACAGTGAACGGCACGCAGAATAATGCCAGGGCAGTCTGGAGATAGATACCGGGTTGAAGGCCCCCGTTCTTGTCGGTCATGTATCCTTCTCCAATGGTCAATACGCCTCCAAATAGCTGCCCCATTGCCCACATGATGGCGATTGCTAGCTCCGGCCCCAGTGGATAGATTATTTCGGCTACAAACTCGACTGCAATCGGGCCTGAACCCACAACGCCGATGCTGATTATAATGCTGATGCAATATAGGAAGGCAATACTCCCGGATGGAGGGACCCAGATAAAGGCCAGGAACCCGGCACCCGTTATGACTGTCAGGGTTTTCAGCACCCACTTATGGCATCGGTATATATCAGCAGCTCGGCACACAATGAGCGAGGTAACGAGCCCCGGAACAATAACGAGACATACTGCAATGGTGCACTGGTCGGCAGTGAATCCATAGGGTATGCACATCTGGAAGATGAGGAACGACAGAGCATTAAAGATTCCCGAGAGCATCCCAAAAGGAATTGCAACCAGGTAGAACTCGACCCGTGTAAGTAGCACTTGTAGTTCCTGCCGTTGCGAAAGCGTTCGTTCATGTGCCACGACCAATTCTGGCGGGGTTGGCGGCTTTGATGGCACAAAGACTACTATGCATCCCACAACTGTCAAAAGGATGCTCTGGTATAGGATCCCATGGGTGACATCTTCTTCTGATTTGACCCAGGCTGTCATGATGAATTGGCCGACGGTGCTGCCCAAGATATTGGCGATCGACGAGACAGCTGTTGCTGTCGCTCGGCTTCCAGACTCAAACCATGCCTCTGACAATAAAGCGGGGAGGATGAGGACGAAGGGCTGAGACACGGCGATGATGCAGTGACCAAAAAGCGAGAGGCCAAAGCTTTTGATGTGTGTTCCGCCGTACATGACCCATGTCCCAGCAATCATTATCGCACTGGAGATTATCATCGAAAGCTTGACGCTTTTCCTGGTAGTGCGAGAGGCCGGCCAGTTGGCAGCGAGGGCTACAAACAAGAAGGACGTGGAGAACCAATTGATAGCAGATGTTGAGGTGCTGAAGTGCTTGGCCGCGAAGTCGACAACCGACGCCATATCAATCCAAGCCATTGAAGAACAAAGATTGAGAGCAAACAACATGGCCATGCCGATGAACCTGCGCTTGTAAACTTTAGGTTTAATGCTCTGCTGATCGATGATCCCCTCGTGCACAGAAGTGGTAGTGTCGACCGCGGCCAAAGCCCCTCCACCGACCACTTTGACATCTTGTGACTTCATATCGACTGACGCCTCGGAAGTGGAAATGTGTTTTTAATGCTATGATTTCTGAAGGAATAGGGATGGACATTGCAGGAGGCGAGCCTCCAGGACTGCGAGAGGGCGAGGGACCATTAAATAGTGCCTGACATCCGTTTGAGGGGCTTATTACCTCTTCAGATCGCGCCCAGACTTAAAAGAGGCGTCCTGGGAGCCCCCTCATTATCTAGACTTGGGCGTTATACTAAATGGGTCCCCGGGATTTCCGCTAGATCTCACCACCAAGACTTCTGAAGCGATGCGGCCCTCATCTGGGCGACATCAAGATAAACCTGTGCACCTCCTCTGCAACAACCTCGGCCTACGGAAAATCCGATGGGAATGATTGACACCACCACCACCCAGTAACCCTCTTTTTGTCTAGAATATCCAATTTGTGCATTCAAGAGCCGACTACACCTTTTTGTCTAGTCCGATTGCATCCGGCTGCGAAAGCCCGCTCTGTTCCCTGAGTAGCCAGAGTAACCATCATTCTCGGCACACGGACCCAGGAACGTAGTATTTGGCAATTCGGACTTAGCCTCACTGATGCCAGTGATACCGACCAGCTATATCGCTATTCAAAGTATATCTCAAAGACTGCATACAAATTTCAGTCGATGATTATGCAATTCGTGGGAAATGCATGGATGGACTTACTATCGACAGCATGTTCAATGCGATTTTGACCGCACCCAGACGCGTAGATAAAGAGCCGGAAGAGATAGACACTTCGTGCACCAAGACAAATAGCATTGATCACACCACTACCACGCTTGACCCCGCCGTCAATAAATACCAGTAAATCCCGTAATATTTTCCAGTACCTCTGGATACCTCTTTTGTATCTCTAGGAATGTCAAAATGCCGGGCGAGGCTGTATAGGCAGCACGCCCACAGTGATTCGAGATATAGAACCCCTCGCATCCGTGATCAAGTGCCAGTTTAACGTCCCTTGCACAATGAATACCCCCATAGCCTCTTTAATCTACCCCAGATCCTTCCACTCAAGGTCAGATGTAATGCTTGGAGTGGCCGATCTCGCTTGTCCTGCGTCCACTGCTATTGCTGTTCCCGTTTCTAGTAGGATTGGCAAACTTGGCTTTGTATCATTTGTTTGCATGTCGTTTGAAAAACACGGGAAGGCCGTCCGTGAGGATTATGCCTCTCGGTTTCAGCTTGCCAACCTTTTCAAGCAGGTTACGCGTGATGAAGCGATCCAGGCTAACATAAGATTGAAAGAAGAAAGAGTGGCCTTCCCGGAGAGCGCCAATAATCTTGTCAATTCAATACAATAACATTGTGGGAAAATAATGGTCGTGTCCATCGCAGCAGTGGCCCTGGTAATCGCTTACTCCCAGTCTGGGTCAACCAGTCTCACAGGCGATGCTAGAGGATTGAAAACTAGAATGTTGAACCTTACCCCTAAGATAGATACAGCGGTGTCACAGTGCAAATCATTACAGAGGATATGGGGGCCAGAAAAGGATCCGGGGAGACCAGCCAGAATTGGCAGCCATGATTATGCAGTCATTTGAGGATACTTAACCGTAAGACCATGCCCTTTCTGTGAGTGCCTGCTTCGCAGCGTCCTGGGCGTCGTATATTCTCAGTATTAAGCCCAAGGGGGAGGACCTTCACATCCGATAGGAGGGGCATCCGCTTTCTTTAGTAAGTATTCTTCAACGAGCTGTACGATCTTCTTCTCTACCAAAACCTTTACGATTAGCGCTACTCTATGGGCAGCGCTCTATGGGTTGTGTGCATCACGCCTAAAGTACCCTCGGATGAGCGATTCGCCCAACCCCCCCCCCCCCGGATGGCTGACAGCAAACCCAGTCACATCCCACACTACCCCATTAGCAACAAGCCATGTGCTGTCTTCTTTACTGTGATGGGTGGCCCCTACGATGGCAATTGGTTTCGTCGTCATGATCCGGCCGGTGCTGTGACGTTGCTTGAAAATATTCGGGAAAAGAATATGCGTACGCCGGCAGACGGTGGCAGAGATTGAAGTTGAATTAGCACAAGGCATATCACAATACACCAAATTTCCGACGTCTAATTGGACAGATAATTTGGGAGGGAGCCCTTGGCGGATCTGTCGACGGAAAGGACCCCGTCAAACCTTACCCACCGGGAGGAAGGTGTTTGATGTGCCGAGGCTTAACGGAATCTCCGAGCGCTGTATCCCGAGGCCAACCAGTGAACCCGAGATACCGGACAAAAAATCATTCAAATCAAGCCAGAGTAGAGGAGGGACAAGTTGAACATAATCCAACGGAGCCATCCAGTCCTTCTTCTTATATCAATGTCAAAATCCCCGGCCCTCGCTCCATTTCTCTCTTCAACTTACAATTGTATCACACATCGTCTAGACTCTTCTTACTCTTACGTTAAAATTTGATCAATCAGATTCAAGATGGCGAAAGTTAATCCATCGCAGCCCCCCTACGTTCTTGAGGAGCATCCCCTAAATGAGCCACGGCCTCTGCGCGTGATTGTTGTCGGTGCCGGAGCGGCAGGAATCAACTTTGCCTACGCTGCCCAGAAGTATCTGCGAAACGTGAACCTGATTATCTATGAGAAAAACACGGCCATTGGTGGGACTTGGCTAGAAAATAAGTCAGTAACGTGCACAACCCCTTCAAAAGTCGAGCAGAGCTGATGTGAAACAGGTATCCAGGAATTCGTTGTGATATTCCTGCGCATAACTATCAGTTCTCCTGGAACCTCAACCCAGAGTGGAGTGAATTGTATGTGAGATCCATCGTGTTCTGAGAGATGCACCTGCTAAATAAGCCAAATGCAGTTATGCAACTGGTCCGGAAATATTAAACTACTTTCAAGACACCGTGAAGAAGCACGGCTTGGAAAAGTACGTCAGGCTTAGGCACAAAGTCGTTGGTACTGTTTGGAATGATGAAGAGGGGACCTGGTCTGTGGATGTCCAGAACGAGGCGACTGGAGAAGTTTTCCAGGACCGCGGAGAATTTCTCATCAACGCCTCAGGATTCCTCAAGTGTGTACCCACTCTCCACGCTTGGGACAATTAACTGGCTAACAGGTTTATTAGCAATTGGAAGTGGCCTGATATTCCTGGCCTCGAAGCGTTTAGAGGCCAACTGGCCCATACAGCAGACTGGAAAGAGGACATCAGCCTGAAGGGAAAGACAGTCGCTATTATCGGCAATGGTTCCACTGGGATTCAGCTCTTACCTCAAATACAGACTGGTCCGTACCAAACGACATCCTGTTTTTCTGCACTCACGGAAAAATTATCTGACAAATTTTCGGTGATAGAAGCGAAGCAGGTCGTCAATTTCATCCGAAGTCCCACGTGGATCACACCGTCTTTCGCTCAGACTCATGCCGGACCCGGGGGGACTAACTTCCAATGTAGTGCTATCAATAATGTAGCCGAGGAACGCAACCCGCTGACGACTTTCTAGATAGTGACGAGCAAAAACAGGAGTTCAAAGGCGACCCCAATAAGTTCTCAAAGTATCGCAAGGCACTGGAAGAAGAAATTTGCGCTAGATTCGATCTGGTGCTGAAAGACTCCGACGCTCAGGCGCAGGCAAAGGCCTTGCTTGCCCAATACATGAAGCAGATGCTGGGCAAAGATAGTCCTCTGGCTGAGCGACTGGTACCTGACTTCGGCGTCCTGTGCCGGTAAATTGACTCGCTTGCTGCTCGAAGGTGTTGCAAAAGACTGACATCTCCTTACAGACGAGCCTCCCCCGGGATAGGTTACTTGGAGGCAATGAATGAGACTAACGTTCGCGTGGTCCTGGACCCCATCGACGCCGTAGTTGAGGAAGGAATTCGTCTCAAAACAGGGGAGACGATCTTCATTGACGTCCTCATTTGTGCAACGGGATTCGACCTCAGCTGGAAGCCCCGATTCCCCATCATCGGTCGAAATGGGACAAATCTCCAGGACCAGTTTGAAGTCCGTCCGGTTGGCTATCTAGGTATTTCTGCACCTGACGTGCCAAATTACCTCGGTCCGTATACCGTATTACTTCATCGCATGACTGTGGAACGGGTCGTTAACCAAATTAGTGTATTTCGGTCCAAACTCGCCGCTGGCACACGGCTCGGTTTTGCCATCCTTCGAGCACATCACTACATATATGATTCGCATGATTCATAAAGTGCAAACACAGGGATACCACTCATTTGAGCCGTCAAAACAGGCTATTTCGGACTTTGTGGAACACGCCGACGCCTTTTTCCCACGCACTGTTTGGTCGACAAAATGTCGTTCTTGGTTCAAGGGCGGTGCGTACCTCATGCTACAACTTTCATCTCGAGATTGGTAATACTGATTCTTGTTGCAGGAAAGGAACAAGGGCCAGTCTATGCTCTACACCCTGGAAGCAGAGTTCATTGGGTTCACATGATGAATGAGCCGCGATACGAAGATTACAACTGGAAGACTATCAACAGGAACAAATTTGCCTACCTTGGAAACGGCTTTTCGTTGAGAGAAGTGGAGAATAAAGATGTTACATGGTTCTTGGATGAGCCGGAAGCGGGATACAAGTCTGTCATTTATTAGTGCTAGGTACAGAAGAAACAGACAATCTCTCGGAATGGACGACGCTTAATGTACTTGGAATCTTGCTAAAAGGCATGTTTCAAGTAGATTGATTTCTTTCGCAGCGTAGAATCGGCATACAATGCATTTTGATGTCCAGTAATATAGGGCTACTTCGCCTACCGCCCAGGGTTTCCCTGTTCAGTTTCAGGGTTTGGCCTAGCCGTAAAGTCTGCGAAGTCAAAACCACTACCTGCTTCGGGGAACGCCGCTGTATCGTTACCTGACAACCAGAAATCCGCTTCTTCAAACATAAAATTGTTGTGGATGGAAAACGTGAACCCCTATTGAATCAGCCATCATTGCTATCTCGATTTGTCTAAAGAATCCATATCTCACCTGGTAAGCTAGCAACTCGTCAAGGACGCCAAGGTCCATGCCGTCGTTGTGGCTCGGCCAAAGATCCACACCAGTCGGGTCCTCGCCAGCCTGCGTCCCAGAGGCCTGAGAAACAGCCATGTCTTCGACAAACTTGGCAGCTATTTGTAAGAATTCGGTGGGTATGGTGCCATAGACGTCATTTTCAGTCGCATACTGCAGGCGCGTGAAATAGGACGCGACCATTTGCAGGTACGATAAGTTCTGTCTCGTTTCAGGATGAAGGGGATGTTCAATAACGAAGTCAAACAAAAGGAACAACGCAGTCTGAGGCATGTGGTATTGAATCCTTTTGCCATATTAGCAACAAATGTGGGTTCAAGAGAGGTGATTTGGCATACAACGGCGAGACAAAGGGTTCATGATGAATCAAGTGTACCAGGTCAATAATGGCTCTTGCTGACTCTGTAAGAGTGAGTTTGTAACGCATTGGGTTCTCATGATCCCGAGCCGATGCAAGAATAGAGACTCGTGACAGGGCGATTCGCACGTTATGGTAATAGAAGTGGATTTGGATGGCCAGAGCAACGGCTTGCGGCTTTCCTAGCCGATGAGCTTTTACAGGCAGCCCAGGTCGAAAGTCTTCTGGCGCCGAGTTCTTCCAGTGTTCCAGTTCTTCGAATGCACGCGCGGCTTCTGTTCGACGAGATTCTTTGGAAAGGGACCTTGCTTTCACCGAGAATAATCGCTCGTAGATTCTTGAGATCATTTGGGCGTAGGCCGATAGAAACCGGAGCCAATTGAAATCTGGCAGGAATGGCAACGTTGTTTGAGGAATAGGACAGGATATGTCATGGCTGGGTATTGACTGAAAATTTGACTGTGAGTAGGTAGTAGTAGTGTGGCGCCCTAATTGGGAACCCACTGATGCTCGGCCCGTATTAAAACAGAATTCGCTCTCCAGCGAATAGATGACCCAAAACGTTCTCTGAAAGTCCGGGCTAGTCTCACCGGCGCCGCTCCTGGTCATTTGTAGTGAGGTTGCAATTCTCGCAGCTTCGGTGACTAAGACGTCTTCAATTGGAAGAGATACATAAGTCACGCCGAAAATAGCCTACAACAAGCCTGAAATCAGTTTGAGATCTGACACGATTGGTTCAAAACTGACCATCGCAGTCATAGCCTAAAAGAAAATTGTCAGGTATACCCATCGAAACACGGACGAGTGGATGTACCTGGGCCGCGACTAGAGTTCTTCGTCCAAAGATGATCCGCGAAAACAAAGTCAAAGAGACTCGAAAGATATCCCAGGCCGTCCCAGAAAACGCGGTGAGACTTCCACAGTCGTGATAAAGACTTCCCAGGCTAAGGATAGCATGGTACAACGCGCACCACGCATTGTCCACCGACAGAAGTTCCATGAGCCGCGGGGAAGATGCCTTTTCCTCGAAAGACGTGCGATCGAGAAAGGGATATATGGGATGTATTTCTTCGAAATAGGCTATGCATTCATTAGTTAAGCTCTAGCTCACATTTCCCGAAGTGCGGACACTCAATGTATTTTGATCTCAACTCTTCACGCAATGTAATAGAGCGGGCCTCATTTGCGTAATCGTCAGGTGACGGGAAAATCTTGACAGAGTGGCGGATTCTTGATCGAACTGCTGATTCGATTCTTTTGATCAATTCCGCAACCCGGTTATGGCCCAAGGTTCTCGACAGCGCCGTCAATTTGCCATGGGAGAAGTAGGCAAGACTAGAACTACAAACTACGACCCCAATTCAGTCCTTGTATGCACCGGAGACTGCAACACTGCTTACCATCCTGTTCGTTAGGCTTGTAGATAGGGGGATCATCAGCTGGGAAATTCTAATAACGCTGGCTGGGGAACGTAATACCATGATCACTGGATGATCTGCCGGGGTTGGGGACAGCACTCCATCTGCGTGGTCAAATGTGGCATGGCAGGACTCAGCTAGAGATTCTGACACCAGGCAATCTGTGGCACTATTATCATTCAGCTGGCTTGAGGGCAGCAGTGGCGTATGGCTGTGACGTTGGATTCGACTGGCAGGCGTCGATCTCGCCTGAGACATGGGAGTAACGGGCTCAGCGGCGCCAGAACTCGTGGATTGTCCTTCTGTCTGGGTACGATCCCGAGCCTGGGCGGTCCGAGTCGTCCGGGATTTGCGACCCTTGGTACGCGAAAACCGGCAGTCTACGGCTCGCTTCTAGTCGGCATGAGTTGGTTCAGATCACCTGCGAAATAGGGTGGATGATATATTGGGATTGACCTACGTCGCAATTGATGCACACAACGTCCGTGTCATGTCGCTCTAGAAGGGATGGGCTCAGCACCAACTCAACATCTGGAGGATTGGAAATCACAAACTGATGCATCGAACTTTCCGGGCCCGGCAGGCGTCGCAGGAATTGAGGAACTTGGAATGGAACTGTACCGTCCCTCTCCCGCTCTGGGTCTCCTGTGGGTCCATGTCGTACATACTCGAGTCGTCCAGCCAGTGGATCGCCTGGTTCTCGGTGCCGGTTGTGTGCGTGGAATGACAGCTCAATGGAATCGCAAGGGTTGAGTCTTGCCATATTTAATCGATCTCTCACCGATAGGCTGGATTGTACAGAACCTCGGTATATGCCATGTGACAGCATGGCGGACACTAAGCCCCTTACGTGGAGCAGGGGCACTTACCGTCCCCCACCCAAGGCCAGGCTTAGTCATCGTTACATCTAGAATCTAAACTAATAGTGAGGTGCCTGGGTCTGACATCAACCCGGTAGTTCTGATATTACCCTTGTCTTTATCAGCAGGTTGGGGAACACAGCTACTGCACCTCCACAAAGGGGGGACACCATCAGAGACATGCGAACGTAACCTTATTGCGGGAGTACGGACTCCGCAGATATCTGATGACCTTCGTTCGTCGCAGCAACGAATGAACGCAGCGACATTAATCACACACCCCGCTTTTTCGGCTTTTCCGGATTTGAAGGCTAGGTCAAAGGGGGGTTAGCGTTCCGGGTTCGGGGTCCGCGGGCACGCACCACCAAGAGAGATCGACATCCATGGTTCAAACTTAGGATTGCATTCGACAGCATTGAAAACTTCAGTGACAGAGTGTCGCACTGAATGTGCTCAAAACGATTAAAAAGTCCAAAAAGAATTTGATGATAAGCAGCACTGTTGTATTATGTGGGTTGTTGGGGCACCCCGCCCGCAGATTTATATGAAGTATAGCGGAGCTAATAGGTTCATGGGTAAAATTGGGGTCCACTAGAATCCGAACACGCCGCCCCACCGAATTGGCCCCCAGCAAACACCAGCCTGCTTAGAAGCTGTTGAAAGGTTCAACTGCGCGGCTTCAACGAGCGCTCCGCTTATGGTCAATACTTGAAGAAGCCATTTTGGAAGGTTTGAAATCAACTGAATAATAATCGCGATTTTGGGAGCTAAGTACCCCTCTTCCTGCCGGTGCCATGAAGTCGCTCGTGATGTGGCAGAGGTGGGGGTGGAAGACTTCTTCTGGTGGCCCACATCTATGTAACTGCCGGGATCCAAGAGGGGAGTGGTCCACGCCCCCAATCCACGGCATCGTCCCAATGCCATGACGGAATTGTGGGGACTGATATGCGGAGATGGCATAATTGGCGGAGCAATAGTGTCGGAATGGAGCCAACGGACCCGGGAGTGGAATACCCTACGCTCGGTGACACGAGGCGGCGCTGGCGACGCTGGTGACGGTGAGCAAGAGCGTCGCGCTCATGCGATATACAGTCGAATTCCATGGTTCGTCGCCGCGGCCACACAGAGGGCCGGAGTGAACGGGCATGGGCGTCGGGGAAATGGGCAGGGTGTCCAACAACCAAGTCAAGTAACTTGGTTGTTGGACACACTGGAAATGGGCTGCGTAGGCGCAGCGCGCAAGCATTTTCTCCGAACGGCGTTCTTCTCCCATACTCCAGCCACGTACGGTAGGCACCTAACACACTAGGGCTCCAACACTGATGGCGCTGAGCACATAGAGAGTGGCAGGTTTATTGAGTTCCTGAGGGGCAAGAACCATCATCAGAGGCAAGCTGGCGTCACTTAACTATTCAGTCTGGGCTTCAAAGATCTAATAGCAAATATTCATCGCAGCAATGAATCCACATAGCTACGTAAGTAGATCATTTCGCCTCTCGGGTTTTAGGCTTCGAGTCCAGGCCAAAAAGGGGACATCGGGCTACCACCCAGCGTTCAGGGTTCAGGGTCTTCCATGCCGAAAATGACAACCCCGTCTCGGAGATTCCGAGATATTAATTCCGAGCCACGACACTTTTGGCATGGACGACATAGGATTCCAACTGCAGAAGGAATTCCTCTGCTGTGGTGAAGCTGCCTGCGTCACCACTCTCTCGTGTGGTCTTGACGCTGCGATTTGTATTCGGTACTTCATCTGGCGAGAAAGAACCTCCCCCTTGCTTTTCTTTAAAAGGTGGTGCCTGCCGATACTCAATTACTTATAATTGAAGAAGAATTCTCGATTAACCTGTTCGCAAAATATATCTTTTCCAGCAGGCAAAGCCATTGGTTATATACAGTTTTGACGTCCTTTTACTCCTGAAGCTCTCTGAATTCCTGGCTCTGAAGAATGCCTCAATTAAGAATCCCCGCGACGCAAACAGCCGTAGTGCTCAAATCGATCGGTCAGCCCCTCGTTCCGAGTCAATTGCCCGTGCTGGAGCCGGGTGATGATGAGGCTCTCCTCCAAATCCACTCAGCAGGACTCATCCCATTAGATTGGGAGCTTCGAGACAATGGCATTTTGGGCATTGATAACCGGCTTCCCGCCGTACTCGGGTTTGAGGGCGTTGGCACTATTGCCAAATACGGCACGGGGACGGCTTCTAAACTTCCGATCGGCACGAGAGTCATCTTCAAGGGAGGTTCTAGCCATACAACCCCGTTCGTGTATGGAGCTCTACAGGAATACGTGCCTACCCCGACTCAATTCCTTGTAGCTGTCCCGGAAGGCTACACGAGCGAGCAGGCGGCCTCCCTTACCATCAACCCCTTTACAGCCGCCGTGTGTCTTTTTCATGAAGCCGGCGTAGCCATTCCCCTCCCAGGTTCTTCCAAAGCGAAGTCATATAACTATTCGAGCATAAAGCTCGTCGTGTTCGGTGCCGGCACCAATGTGGGCAAATTCATTGTCCAGCTTGCCTGTATCACGGGTTTTGGGACCATCGTCGCTGTCGCATCGCCGTCTGCGTTCAAGGATCTAAAGTCATATGGCGCGACGCATGTCATCGATCGACATTCACAGGACATTGTGGCGCAGGTATTGAAGATAGTTGGCGATGATCTCCAATATGTAATCGACGCCACACCCGGTGCAAGTGCAGAGCCTGACAGGAACCTTGAGGTCTTCAAGCAGGCCGGCGGATCACTCGTGCAGTTATCAGTGGGAGATGCATTCAAAGACAGCTCCAAGTCGGCAGCGGAGGCGAAGGGGGTGAGTCTGAGGCGCATTTTTGCCGACTACAGCATACAGCCCCAATTTGCCGCAGAATGGATACCACTCTTTCAAGCATGGCTTAAGGAAGGCAAAATACAAGTTCCCAGCATCCAAGTGATTCCGACTCTGGATGCTGGTAAGATTAACGCTGCTCTTGATGATGTTAAAGCAGCCAAGAGCGGTGCCAAGTATGTAGTCAAGGTATCGACTTAAGGCTAAGGTGTCAGTAGTTTGAGTAAAAGGAAGAGAAATAGGGCAAAATTGGTTGATTGATTACGAAGATATCTCGTGAGAATAAGGTTTCGGCCTGATGTTCTTCTTCAAATGACACAATTATAACACAGTGAAGGCCATATACCATAGGGCGTGACTGATTAAAAAGTTGTTGAAATAAAGTGTTAGAGCTAGGATAAAGTAGTATAGGCCTTCCTGTTGACATTGTATTATCCATCGATGTTACTTATATAGTATCGCAAGATAGAGGCTACCATACGCCACGACTCTTTCGGCATACCCACTCTTTCGGCAAGCAAAATAAAAAAAGCTTCACCAAAACTCGCCAACTTCACTTACACCAGAATTGACTAAAGTAAATGGCTCATTAGAAGATAATATCTCTAC
>NJCR01000659.1:0-25100 GCA_002234235.1 Fusarium hostae | reverse complement strand
GCTTATCAACTACGTTATAATTAAATAAATATTACCTTAAGTAATTAATAGATAAACTTAATAAAGTTATTAATAGTCTAAAATTACTATATTTTAAATTTTACTTTACTCTCTTATAAAGTATTCCTTGTTTAAATATAATATATATTATTATACTTTTCTATTATATAGATAGATAGAGGGCATTAATATTACAATCCTTACAGTTACATTATATATACCCCACAATAATTCACACTCTTTTACCAATTATATATAAACTGAAGGGCCCCTTCTCGGTCCTCTAGTTTTAACCAACTATATTAAGACCGAAACACCAAAACATCAGTCCAAAACTAAAAGATTAATATCTTAGTCCTTAATAAAAGTATTATTAAATACCTTATAACTATTAATATATAAATTATAATTATTTTATACTTTTATAGATTTTAACTTATTAGCTATTAATAAAACTTCTTTATATTAATTAAGCCTAATATGCATTAAATCTACTATTAAGAGATGTAATACTTCACTTCGCTCAGCATCACGCCCTACATCATCTGCCAACAATAAACCTAACACGGCTTAGTTTAACACAGTTGGACCTAACCATCACAATTAAGTATTAATTTGCCTATAATACTTATATCTAGGAATATCCTTTATATAAACCAGTTTAGCAATTTTAATATTTACTATATTAAGCTTAAATCGCTCTATATAAAACTATATAATATCTATTTAAGCTGGCCTACTAATAACTATATAGCTCTATATACCCTATATAGACACTAAAGTTACAAAGTAAGAGATATCCGTAAATAAGATTTCCGCCTTTTTATCCGAAGTCTCCTTATTTTCATCCAGAAATCGCATCGACTGTTTCAATATGGCCCCCTCGACAGACGGCGTCGCGATGCAAGCTGAGTCGGCTCCAGCCCAAGAGCAAGCTGCGGCGTCGTTTCGCCAATCAAAGATCTGCATTTGTGTTGATGTCTCTGGCAGCACGTATGGGCCAACGCTCACTGCTGAAATAAAAGCAGTCAAGCAAGTATGCTCTCTCATACCCCAGAGTATGCATGACAACATTACCATTATCCCATGGAATGACGCGCCAGAGAAACCGCGGCCACTCTCACAGATCCATACATTGGAGTCTGGAGGAGGCACTGACCCTAATGTTCTTCTAGAGGATCCTGAGTGCCGTCTTCTTCTCCAGGAGGCAGGCTTCTGGTTTCTGATGACAGATGGAGAAATCGACTCCAGCGTCGTTCGTCAGTTTGCACGGAATCTCAGCGATTATGGAATGCACGGCAAGGCTTGCATAATCTCCGTCTTTGGTGAGAAGCTGATGAAGCCAAGTCACTGCAACATCACTGTTGGACTCTCTGTCTTCGCTGTCAGCCCCCACGTGGTATTCATGTACACCGACATAGTTACCAGCAAGACAAGCCTCCTATCTACCAAAGGATGCTTCTCGAACTTGCTGCCTGCGGGAAAGAGAAATCCGACTTTAGACTATGATACTAATTGGTCCGACCTACCCCTTGTTTCCTACGAAAACCTCACAAGGGTGTCTGTTCCCGAAGCTCAACAGGTCGAAAGAGATGAGACTATTCTTCAGGGAAACACTCGCGTCAACATCAACAATCTTGTATCCCGTGAGACAATTGATGAAGAGCTCATGCGTCAGATCATGCTCAATGAGGATAATATCAAGACCATCGCCCTAACTGCTAAACTCTAGGGAGAGTCTGATAAGCTGACCAAGTGGTTGGATAAGGTCGACGCCAAGATCGAGCGAGACAGTATGAACGAACTTAGTGGCCACGAGGGCTCGCAGCTTCTCAAGGATACTGAAGCAGAGATAGGAGGACCGGATGAAAGCCAGGTATCCTCCGGGGCCTACGGAGCAATAGGATATGGTGCCCAGTACGTCTATGGCCCTCAGCCACGGCTTGGTTGCAATCACCCAGATCGATCTTCTCTTCCCCGCACCTCACATAAGGAGTTGAGATTAAGTTGTTTTGCAATGCGGCGTATTTCGCGTCAGGGGTTCGATCCTCGTGATGCAAGGCAGTGTTTCGGCAGCGATGACTATGGACATCTTTATGGAGTCCCACCCCGCGATGAATCTCCAGATCTGTCCCAGGGTCATCAAATTCAAGGAACGCTTCCTTCCGATCCGCTAGAGTGCACTCAGCTGTCCCCCATTCCACCTTTATCACAAAACAATGAGAAGCCCCAAGGTTATGAACCTCTCACAGAGGTAAATAACGTAGGCCAAGACGATAACCTCAACCTTGCCATCACTGGGTTCTTGAAGCCAACCCAGGCGAAGGATCAGTACATCCTAGACTGCCCTATGTGTGGTAAAGCAAGAACTGTTATGGAACTTCTCCTCAGAGCCCCTGACTTCTCGATTGTCACTAAGAATCTTCCTCATATCAACAGCACGTCGAAGCTAGTTTACCCATTGACTATGGGTAAATATCCTGAGACGGACATTATATCGGATACAGTTATGTGTGATACCTGTGCCGTAGCCATGACAGGGACTAGGAAGACATCGCTCAAAGAGACCATCGTGGCTGCGCTGCCCCTCGTGTCTTACAACAAGAACCAAGATGCTTGGCTGCAAACTATAAACATCGCCACCGATAGGCGGTTTGATCGATCAGATCTTCCCCAGGTGTTTCTCAGTATCGTCTTTACTAAAATTGAGCGCCTTTTATCGGAAATCTCGATAGTTCCTAATCTTCAAGATGCTTTGAACTGGGAGGCAAACATGATCCAATCTAAAGTTGTACTTCAATCAGAGAAGTTTCTACATGTCAACCAACTTGGAGCTGGTCTTATAAATGAGGTTATATTACGTAACTTCCGGGACTGTCTTTTGCAAGATAAGTTCCCTCTGCTACTAAGCTATCCTCTTGACGGCTTCATTGTTACCAATGCGGCGTTATCCAACTCGAGATACAGCGGTGCCCTATCACAAACTAAGCGAAGAGCTGTTGTGCTGCTTCGCTTCTTGTATCACTTGCTGGAGAACTGTCGCGCTTACGAATAGGAAAACGGCCCTGTTCAGCTGCACGCCGCTAAGTCACTTGTCTTGCTAATGGACGATCCCAGCGGCCCACGGTCATTATTCAAGTGGGGATCTCTGAGGGCTTTGTCTGTCCGCTTTAGCAACCTACAAGACTTCCGAAACTACTTATCGAACCACGCCGTCATGGACCGCTATCGCTTGTCTCTTATAGCAGCAGATCTCTTGGACACGCCCTTACTTACGGCTACGGGCTTGGCAGCGTTTAGGAGGCTCGGTCCACTGTTCAGTTGGATAGAAAGAGAGGCCGGGAACTCGATTGCGGTATTCGTTCACTATCTCATGCGTTTGGATATAGTGGCATGTGTGCCGAGTGTTCAATTCCAGAAATTAAGAGAGAGGGAGGAACTCAAAGAAGCATTGGCGGATCCCGGGGCCTTGAGTGCGAGAACTGTGGAGCGCTTGATACAGCCTTTGCCCGTTCTACAATAAAGCTGGTCGGAGCAGATGGATCGTTTTACCTTCCATGAGTTAGGTGACAGTTGTGAAATACGGCAAGCGCATATTTTTAAACTGATTCTTATATAGCAATGGTTTTCATTTCATACATTACAGTTCACTTGCTTGATTTTTTGGCTCCGCGTGAGTGATTCTACACCACGTTACGACGAATAAAAGAGATAGAGCCATCTTTCGGCCAAGTAGAATTTAACTTCATTAACTCAGCCATTCGGTATAAGGAATCCAAGTTAACAGGTATTAAAATAACCGACCAACAAAGAATAAATAAGTCCACGTCGCGCAAACCGCGGACTTGATACTGGTCTGAATGTTAAGATCGGAGGACCTCATTGTAAAGGTCTTAAAGCTATTCCCACGCTTGACAAACAAGAGAGAATTCATATCGCACTTACTGCTCTTAGCTGCGACGCTTAACTGTGAATGAAAACATAAACAAGTGATTAGCCGTCAGAGTTTTGCCTCAACAGGCACAAAATAATACTCTGAGGAGGGTACCGCGGTGGCATCTATCTAGTTACAGGTCTGTATAGTGAAATCCAGGCTATGAAGTCGAGTCCCAATCGTTGGCCTCCACCATCTACTATCTAGAACACCCTGATACTTGCGCTCCCTTGGGACTTCCTTATGGCATGGTTGAGTTGCTTGATAATGTTAACCAACTTTGATCGTCTCACCAGGATAAGAGGGTCTCTTTAGACTTACGTTATATATGACCGTAGCCGCACCCTCTACAACGTCGAACGTAAGGATAGTGCGCCGCAGAAGGGGCGCTGCTTCGCTCAAAATGGCACCCAAGTTTATTACAGCAATTGCGGCATTGATAGGTGTCCTTTAACAGCTCTATAACCTTGCCCGTTCCCTCATTGTGTCGGTTCTTCTTCTCGCATTCGGCTCTTTCCTTTGCCTTGCGCTGTGAGTTCAGCATTTCAGCAAATAGCAACTTGTCCTCGAGCTTCTGAATCCTGTCTCCACAAGCACTGAGGACTTTAATAGCAAGGGTATGCTCAAACTCCACATTCTGAAGTGCTTCTGCGGAAGTGAGTTCCTCAATGTACTTGGCAGTGGCCTCAGCGATGACTGTGCATAGGTCGACATCTCTGTTGGAGATGGACATCTCCTGGATGATCAGAGGAAGGCTCTCTAAGTTGAAGCCCTTCTGAAGAATGGCCTTGATCTTCAAAGTCGAGAGGTTGGCCAGGGTGTTGATGTTATAGTAGTCAGCGATCGCGTTAACACGAAGCTTGGCCAGAAGCTTCTCGGTGGTCTTGTCTTCTATATCCTGTGGCTCGGGAGAATCTTCTGGCATCTTTTGCAAATCAATGATCAGGCCATGTCGGCCCTCATCATTCTCGTCATGTTGGTATTGACTTTCTTGATCTTGCTCAACGGGTTGAATAGCCTTCGCCCCGGTTTCGGATCCTAGTTCGTAGTCTCCGGTGTAAAGGAAAGTGACCATGTATCGAACGATGGATACATCGAATCCATTCACAGTAATGACCTTTGATGTAGTTTCCTATAAAAAGTGTCAGCAACAGCTGCTGGAAACAGTTATGACCACATACCTGAAAACCGCCACAAAGAGCAGCGGTGAAAACAGGCGACTGAGGGCAGACGATCACATGGTGAAGCTTGAACTCATGCTCCTTGCAAAGAAGAGAGAAGTCACTGAACTCTCCAGATTTCACTAGGGGCAAGAGAAAGGAATGAGCCTGGGACGCCATCTCAAGGAGTCTTCTGTTCAATCGATCAAGTTGGGTAGTGTTGTGTGAACCTGGTAACATGTGGTTGGTATCTTGGAAAGGCAGGAAAGAAAGAAGGATTACGGCTACGGCAGCGAAGGATGTTATACGGATCGAGCAGGCTTCTTCATATTTTTATTTATTTACAAACAGTTGCATGTTTGTCTGCAACTTGGAGTGACCTGTCATGCTTTGGGGGCCAAGTTCAAAAGTGATCCCAAACATCCAGCCAGTTCTTTAGTTTGCTGATTATCGTATAGCATTTTTTTGCGTAAAAGAGAGGTAATTGGTGTTTGCTACTTTCTGAATAAACTAGCAATTAACAGTGATTTTCGCGAGAGGTGCTGTCCCATACAAACGAGGTGTATGCACAGCAAAGTGGCAGTAACAAATCGCCTTGTGTTGCGCTACAAACTGACTTCCAATCACAAAGCCAGGCTGAGCCGGGAAGTTGTGTTTGTTGAGTGTGGTGTTGACATATCAGCTTGCAAAGCGTCGAGCCTGATTTCTCTGGACCTGCCCGCACCCGTTTTGCCCTGGCCTTAATGTTACCAATGGCATGAAGGTTGGTGAGAAAACAACAATGCAAGTTGGAACTGTAACAATGATTTAGGCAGCACCAAGATAACTATTCAAACTCAGCATACGTGATTCTAGATCCTTTCTGTCTTTATTGCTCCATACTAGAACTTGGTCTTTGCATGCAGACCTCCCTCAGTGTCTGCACCCACTTGCCATGAGCCCCTCAGGCATGATTGACCAAGGCGATAGCATTGTCCTTCCCATCGAAGAAGTTACGGATCTACTTCAAAACCTGGCTGCGGCGAGATTCACCACGTTACTTATGTTCAGATATCAATGTGTAGTCAAAAACGCTTATTGAATTGCACGCAGCAAGTAAATCACCAGCTTCTATAGAGTTTTCACTGTACTATCTACTGATAAAAGAAAATGCTCTATCACTTATTAGCTAACCTGATATCCCTTGGCTGTCTATCAATTTGATAAGGTAGCTTACCAGGCTTTTCCGCTGTTTGGCTGTGTGTCTCCATGGGGTCGGTCGGTCGTGTGCGTTTGGAAATACCAATCCCTAAAGATTAAGTAAAGTTACTTGGGAATGACTTGAAGACTCACTCAGGGGTAGTTGGGTACGGGGCCTATTCACCACCACTGGCCCGCTTTCAGTGAGAACGTAGACTGTGGGATCGCCACAAGTGCAGTAAGTATTACCGCAAGTTGGGCAGGGCATCTTGTATTCAGACTGGCTGACAGTTGTTTGGGAAACGATTTAAGGTCAGAAGTTACTATTTGGAAGATAAGCACTTTAAATAGCTGAAAACTGTATGAAATTGGGCCAACGCGATATACCAATCATTTTATTTTCAACCCATTTTATGCCTGCCACGTCAGGCTGCATTATCCGGTTCTGGGAGGGTGGTCAGCGGCACATCACAACCAATCGGCAGTTTAGCCAAGCTGAGACTATGGCTCTCAGATCCCAGTGAAGATGAGGCAGATCAGCAGCGCCATTTTCTGCCCTGTTCGCCTTATGTAACCCCAGCCCCATTGGCATCATGGGGTTGACAATTGAAATATTGATTTCAGATTACCGGTATTCCAGTTCCTTTTGTTTCATTCACTCGTTGGATTATTTGCCTCTGAAGTTGAGCTAGTCATGGAAGCAGTTGGAGCGGCTGCTTCGATTGCAACGCTCGCAGAGATTGCTCTGAAATCCTTCCATGCTGCCTCCAGTTTGGTCAAGGACTTCCGTGGTGCACCCAGAGAGCTCTCCCGCCTTACTCAACAGTTGAGCATCTTGCATTGTGAGCTGTCTCTATTATCCGACATTGAGCAAAAAGCCTCTCAAAGCGATGACTTGCTACTGCTTCCAACCGAGATCGACCTACTCAAGCAAGCACTAAACA
Source organism: Fusarium hostae (assembly GCA_002234235.1). NCBI lineage: Eukaryota > Fungi > Ascomycota > Sordariomycetes > Hypocreales > Nectriaceae > Fusarium > Fusarium hostae. Next base: position 17,883 of record NJCR01000659.1, on the reverse strand, counting down.
ACGCAAATGAGCTTCTGTCCAATATTCTTAATGGCCTACATGACCTACAGCCTCAGAATTATGGGTCGAAAGCTAGGCTTCGATGGGCGCTTACAAGTAAATCCCGAGCTCAAGACTTGTTGACCAGCCTTGGCCATGCCGAAGCAGGTCTTACGAACGTCCTATTACTTGTAAACGTGTGAGTGCTCGCCATTTTTCTGCATGGAAGTATTAATAATCTCCCGTATAGTCGTTTAGGCGCATTTTCGTGCAAGTTAGTCACTTCATCGCGGGATCCCCAAAAGCCTGCAGAAAAGCAAGGCGACGGTTTATTTGATCAAGGACAGCAGATGAATAGCAATTTTCGTTTTCCTCATACAACTCTATATACTCTTTTCGATAGAAACCCACAGCTTCAGAATTCATTCTACGGTTCGTGGCGCTCATGGGACATTTCAGTTTTGTCTTGGCTTGGACTTCAAATATCACTAACTATATATGGAAACGCACTTCATACCACTTTCTTCTTCTCGGGAAAATTACCACTCTGGGAATTCCCTCAAGCTAAGGCAGTGTTCTTCAATCTTGGACTTCGAATTTTCCCTTTAGCCAACATGGGCTTCTCCATTCTTAGAGGAGGCCTCTCGGTCAAAGCAGTCGTACCTGACGACTCTGAGATAATCACGGCTTGCAAGCGAGCGGACATTACCACTGTCCAAAGACTCTTTGTTTCTCGAAGGTCATCTCCATACGATGTAACCATGTCAAATTGTGGACCATTACGGGTGAGAAACATATAATTACTTGTCTTGAAGGACTTACTTACATACTACTTGCTTGGTAGTTCGCTATTGAAAGCGGCTCTTTAGAGCTGGTCAAGCTGCTCTGTCACTATGGGACTGATGTTAACACGACGTTTGGACGGTTTGAGACGTGAGTTTTAAGCATAAATAAGTACTCTTACTTGGTGGAGTTTACTGACGATGATGTCCAATAGGAGCCCTCTAGAATGGGCATTCCGAACCAGACAAATCGAAATTGCGCGCTTCTTCCTCACGCAAGGGGCTTGTCTAGACTATCTCTGCTACCGCGGTTGGACTCCAGTAATGCTACTCTTCCAGAAAGGCTTTCCAGAAGTCCCGCCTGAGTTCTTTGAACTACTGTCTTGTCACTCCTTTACAGATATCGATGTTCAGGACCGCTATGGAGCCACGGTATTACATCGAGCTGCTTTATGGGGCACAATAGGAGACGTGAATGCACTACTACAACTTGGTGCGTCGCCGTTATTGATGGATACTGATGTTGGATGGACGCCTGCGTTTGGAGCAGCAAGTACGAATAATGCTGCGGTACTGAAAAGGCTGGTCGAGGTTATGCCCCCGGACTTCATTCATCATACGGATTTCAGGGGGCGGACGATCCTACACGTTGCTATCGAAGCTGGAGGCCTTGAAACCATCGTCATTGCTCTGCAATTGGGGGCCGACCCCCATCAACCTTCACGGATAGCGGTTGATGAAAGTGGCGCTGCAAGAGATGTAACGTCATATGAGTTTGCGAGGTCCAAGGGCAGCGATATCTACGAAGTCTTCATCAGGGCTCTTCAAATGGTTGGACATAGTATCTCAACTGTCGTGGAAGTAGAGGTGGGCTTTATGTTCTGGGATGCTATGGAACGAAGGTTCACATAACAGGGTTGGTATATCAAAGAAGGTTTTAGTGCTGAGAGGAACAAGACCAACCGGTTTAAGCTACTTAGAAGCAATTGGTTGCAATCTACCATTGAAATGTCATTTTTATCTAGATTCACATATATTTTTTAGCTTATTCTCTCACCTAAGTTGTATATAAGGTTTCTAGTAACTTTGGCGATGGTGCTATCGGCCATAGATAGAAGATGATAAGTAATGCAATCTGATGCTTCGCCTATGAACAATATCGTTCTTGAGTTCCTGTGGCTCTCGACTATTGGCTCTAGAATAGTCAATTCGGTTCATATTATGATGATCTTATGAAGCAAGGTACACAATCTGTTGGCAATTGCTTAAGGCCTCAGACGAGTTTAGCTTATAGATATCCATGGGCCTCCAACTACAAACGGACATTGCAGATGTCACGTTCCTCCCAAGATCTTCGATTCTCCGTGCCCTCTAAGTTCTGATCAAGCACCATCTGATAGCTCTTCGTATCGCGCATGGCAAAGAATGCTTTCCCGTCTTGAATTTGCTCCTTAGTATGTAGTCCCTCAAGAGCAGTTCCGAGGAACAAAGACAAGATGTCAACCGGAACCCCCTTCTCAACTCTCTCCCAATTCTGTTTGGTCCACTCCCAAAGCTCTACTGCCCCGTGAGCGGTACCACCAGCTAGCCAGGTGAGATAAAACATCTACTCTCCATGTCAGTTTTATTTCTTGTTGTAGATTCTTCAGACTTACGTCGTGACTCTTGACCGTGTCAGTCAGCAGGAACCCGAGCACCCATTTCATCAGCTCAGAGTCGGGTGCTCGTCATAGACACTCCAAAGCAAGATACTGCTCGTCCTCGTTGGAAGAATACTTCCAAAGCTCCACAAGACCTTGGAATTCTTCAAGGCCGCGGTGGGCTGCGACTATTCCAAAGACCTCCCATCGAAGGGACCCTGGGATTGCCTTCTCGTCACCGGCCATGCGCTTCGCAAAGAATTCCTTTGCAGCATAGACGATGCTACACGCAAACTACCACCTACCTATGGATCTAAAAGGAAATTAAACCTACCTGGGGTGCCCTGCGAGGCCCGCACCGCTGAACATTGATGTTTTAAACGTGACAAGATTCTCGTCATCATCTTTTCTGATAGTCCACCCAAGCTCCTCCACTTTAGGGCCGATCACATCCCTAGTGAGTTTTCGAAGAGCTTCGTTCAGCTCAGCACCGTGAGATTTGTAGACAGACTAGATGGCTTTGAGATTCCGGTCAATCGTTTCCCATTCATAGAAAGGGGCCAACTCAGCGAACTTGACGTTAAGGTCAAGGAGTTCACTTGTTTTGTCCACTCCTGCGGCAACTAAAGCTTTAAGGTCACACGATAACCCGATGCAGTTGCGAAGGCTGAGACTGCCGTTTGATGCCCCGTCAAGAAGACGGCTGAGTAACTCGTGTGAGTAAGAGGTGCGAAAGAAGCTCCCGTGGTCCGCGTTGACTTTGAATAGATCGTCAGAGGGAGTAAGGACCAATTTCCGTGTGTTCATATCAATTGTCTCGACATGCTGTCTGTGCCGAATTGCAAATCTCAGAGGGTAGATTGTGTCAGAGACCACTTCTTCTTGGTTCGTCACACTGTTCGTCAAGAAACATCGCTGGAAGAGTCAAACACTTGTCACATTTCCACTCTAGTCATGAGACTCAGTGACTCGAAGGACGGGGAAGTCAGGCTCCTTCGTCCAGTCCCTCATGCTAGCTGCGATAGACTCAACAGTGACATCCTCCCAGGCCTTCCAAATGTCATCTAACTCCGTGCGCAGAAAATTGTGACGTCGAAGATAGAGCTTCGATCCCTCGAAGAATTTGGTGTCGCCGAGGTTATTCAAAACCATCCTCAGGATACATGGGCCCTTCTGATAGGAGATTTCGCCACAGACCTGTCCCGCGCCGGTCGATTGCGGGACAAACAGCTCGACCGAATGGCTGCTGGTGAGAGAGTCGAGGCTAAGGGCTTTCTGAAGGGTGTTGGCGACATAGGAATCCCAGAAATGCCAGCTGGGAAACATTTTGTCCGCGGCGTACCATGACATCAATGTAGTGAAACCTTCTTTCAACCACAGCCCATCCCGGTAGCGCTTTGTTACCAGGTTCCCGAACCACATATGAGAAATGTCATGAAGAATAGTCTCTGCAATCCTCTGTTTGGTGTCTAGAGCAGAGTCTTCAGGGCCGAGTAGAAGATTTGTAGTCCTGAAGATGATAGCGTCCCAATTCTCCATGGCACCCGTAGAGAATTCGGGAACTCCAATCAAGTCAAGCTTTGGTAAAGGGTACGGCAGCTCGAAGCAGTCTTCGAAGAACCGGAGGCCTTTGGCTGCGAGATCCACGGAAAAGTTAGTCTGCTCTTCACTGCCAAGCGGGCAAGAGACAGATATTCGGGATCCTGCTGTTGGTGCATTTCACCTCAGCGAAGGAACCCGCCACCAAGCCGACATGCTTTGACAATTAGGCTACGTGCTTCGTACAGTATGGGATCGTTTTTCACGTATGTTGAAATGGGCATGTTCTCCTGGAAAGTTACGAGCTTCTATGATGAACAGAAGGTCTCCGCCTTTTCCATGGGCATATTTGAAACGGTAATGAAGGATTGATTTATCGCGATAGAGAGGGTGAACTCGGCTTTCATGCTAAATCCTATGGCAAGTCAAGCGTGGGTGAGTCAGTCGGCGTTGAAGAATCTTGCATCAGGTTGAAAGGCTCTTACCTCTCTGGCATACGCCGGCTCCATGGCCGTGGCCGCAATGTGATGTTTCACCCCCGTCATCCGTCTCATAGCTCGCCTGGTAGAGTCCCGTCAAATCTCCGCGGAACTTCCCGGTATAAGAAAGGATGATTTGCAGTTCATCTTGGCCCGCTGGAGTAGCTTGTTAGGGCAGTTCGATCTTCAAAGTCTCACGTGCCTCATTGTAGCTTTACCACGGTGGTATGTCAGCGAACGTCGGTTCCAGTAGCGTTTCGCATCAAAATATACCTCACTGTGATCTAGAACATCCCAAGAATCATGCTTAAACATAACACGCGCTTCGTTTACCTTGATTGACTTGCAATGCAGTTCAAGATGTGAGCAGGTATCAATGACAGTGCAGCTGGGAATAAGATTTGTGAGTGTTTCAACACACCTGACGCGCTGTTAGCTGGAGGATTCACTTGATTTTGACATGGCCCTCAAGTTTCTGTTCATCAAAATGGTGATCGAGCTTGATCTTGTAGGAGACAGGCTTGACACTGGCCAGCAGGAGGAGGCGCTCTTTCTTCTCCATGATGGGACTAATTGAGAATCAGAAGCTGAGAACTCTTGGGTGGAATGGAGGCTGACCACAGGAGCATGCAAAATAAATACTGTGAATGATTGATGAAGGGCTACAGCGGTGAGATGAGATTGGGCACAGAATTCTTTATCAGGGTCGAGTTTGTTACTGCGGCGGCGGAACCACGAAGGGCCTTGCCGGTTGTGTTGTGTTGTGTTGTTGCACGCCCGAGCGAGGTGCAGGTACAGCAACGTATCTACCTGCGGCTTCCGTCTCAGGGTACTCGGAGCTTTTGGGTCCTTTGTCTTGGTGAAGCAGGCTGGCGGAAACAAGTCTACAGCTGCAAAGCGGGGGAAAGGTAGGCTGAATCAGATGATGCCTGTTACCCACCTCAGGCTTCACTCCTTGCTCGGCTTGGTCCTAAGTACAAGATACTCTCTCTCCGTGCAGTCAGTGTGAATGCAGCATGTGATCACGAAAACTCGGTGTGGCTCGCCAGGGGTTCTCTATAGGTCCGCAGATAAACAACTCCGTCTGTAGGTGAGACTTTGTGTTTCTTGTGAAACCATCACTGGATGCACCTCGAGCGGATTGTCGAGGATGCCCCTTCATCAAAATCTACGAATGAATCCACATAAATAGTACGTCACAATATTCTCATCTGATGCTGTTTCTGTATATTCGATAAGCTCTAACTTTACCCCCTCCTCCTCATCTCCATCTTCTCCTTCTTCTTCTTCTTCTTCTTGGGCCTCTGCGGAGTGGAGCATAAATAGGCTTACAAAATTGACCTTATGCTGCCTGCATACGTATAACCTTGTCGCAATTCAGTATACACATTGGGTCAAATGCATTCTTCATCTGTGCCTTCGAGTTAGTATCACATCACCCTCGAAAATCCGAATGGCTTACCGATCGCATTGTATCCACAGCTTCTTTACCAAGTTCTTTTTCCAAATAATCTCTCTTGACAAGTCCAACACCATGTTCACCCGTTGCTGTACCCTTCATCTCAATGGCCTTATCGACCATTCGGTGGACAACTTCTTCAGCTATATGACGCTTCTCCTCGGGGAACAGTAACAGGGTATGGAAGTTTCCGTCGCCGACATGCCCGACGATGGAGCCGAGTAACCCCGATTTCTCGATATCGGCTTTAGCGAACTCTATGATATCAGGGAGCCTGCTTAGAGGGACAGCAACGTCTGTTGTCCAGACCTTATCGGTTGGTGATTTTCTCATGGCGAGCATGCTCCAGAGTGCGTTCTTTCGAGCAGACCACAACTCATTTCTCTCTGTCTCATCGGAGGCGAAGGTATATGCCGTACTGTTGTTTTCTTTCGTGATATTTCCAACTTGCTTCGCAAGGTGCTGCACGATAAATTCATCGCTGCCAGTGAACTTGAAGAACAGTGTTGGTTCTTCTTCCCACTTGATTCTTGTCAATGCAGAATCATTGATGCTCTTCATCTGTACTTCATCGAGGATCTCGACTGCTGCGACCTGGATACCACTGGACAACACCTCTCGCACCGCAGATGCCGCGTCGCGCAGTGTCGGAAATGTGCACACGGCCACGGCCTCACAGGGCGGCTTCACTGCTAGTTTGAGCGTGGCCTCTGTCACAAGACCGAGCGTTCCCTCACTGCCGATAAAGGTCCTTGTCAAATCATATCCCGCGCTTGATTTTCTGGCTCGCTGACGCGTTTTAACGATCGTTCCATCTGCGAGCACCACGGTGAGTGATAAGACCCAATCTTTCATGGTCCCATATGCCGCTGCGTTGGTTCCAGAGCAACCTGTTCCAACCATACCTCCAATCATGGCGCCTGGGCCTGGGTCTGGAGGAAAGAAAAGGCCATGTGCTGCAAGCTCCTCGTTCAGATCCATCCATCCTATGCCAGGTTGAACGATACAGTCGAGATCATACTTGTTGAGCTCAACAATGTTGTTCATTCGGCCAAAGTCGACACATATGCCCTGTAAATGCGGTATGTACTGCCCTTCAATCGATGTCCCTCCCGAATATGGCGTCACTGGCAACCGGCGTCGGAAGCATATCTTCATCAACTCTGAGACCTGTTCAGTTGTCTCTGGATAGAGAATGACTTGTGAAAGAATGGCGGACTCTTCTGTCCAAGCATAGGACTGATAGTCTGAACCAGAATGGGTAACGAGATCTGTACGTTCGGTTGAGATATTCTCTGACCCTAATATCCCAATAAACTCTTTGCAGGCAGCTTGAATATTTGATGCCGATAGATCGTGCTGTATTGTGGGGGTGTCAAGGAGCGATTGTGTTGATGATAGCTGTCTCTTTGTTGAGAGGCTGTTATCGCTCAGCGTTCCAGCCATGCCGACTGTTAATGCCGCCAGTCCCAGCATGTATAGCCCTGTATTGTCTAAATCAGTATTTGGTCGATGAGTGTGATGAAGAGCCTACCTCTGCTACTTCTTTGCCCATCTGTTGATCCTGAAGTATGTGTTTGTGACGCATTCGAGACTGGTCTAAAGTATTGAGCTGGTAGTCGGGTTCGAGAGTTAGTTGGACGCGAACCAAAAGGTCGTGCCCAGCGTAACGATCTGCCTGTAGCCCACATGACAGCTTAGGTAGGTCACAGAAAGTCTTAGTGGTGAGAGCAAAGTAATTAAGAGGTTTAATTTACATAGAAGCAATCATTTCCATTTATTATTTAAAAAGTCTTTCTTTTGAGAGTCACTTATGTACTCTACTCCATTCTCTTATCCGACTCGTCGAATCGACGAGGTTCCATCGTTCCGAGGAACTTCGGGGATGGTGGTGGCATCGGCTATGGACTGCAGATCATAGTACCGCACTATGAACCTTCGGCTATGGACAACACCATTCCTAGGAGTCCAGCTTCCCTTTTTGAGTAGCAGGACAGACTATTGGCTCTAGTCGAATCCCTCCAGCTCATGTTATCGCAAATCATAGGTTCGTAAACCTCCGATCCCCGCACTTGTCCAAGGCATCAATCGAGTTTAGAACAAGGCCAAGAATATAGATTTCCAGCTTTCCAGCCGAAGAGCAAGATCCCATATGCCAAAATTACAATGAAGTCTGTCACAACACGTTTATTGATCTATAGGCTCAGTACTTGCTATTCCCAGATCGGCCAGAAAGTACATAGCTTGATACTGGAACGAGTCTGGATGCGGAAACTCCATGTCACCACATGACTGCACGCCTGAAAAGACACCATTAGCTAGGTATGTTGGCCAAAAGCCAGCCCCATCTATCCCGGTGCTCTGATCGAACATGAACTGAGTATCTTCAAAGACGGAATTGTGGTAGGCTGATTGGTCAGCTGATGTAGCAGCTGCGTGGATGTCGCGTATGTCTTCAGAGCTGTCCATGGTCTCTGTGCTTGGATGCTCTCCAGCTATCCCGTCGTTCTGTGAGTTCGTTGCTGGGTTTTGCGCTTCTTCAGTGTTCTTGGGCTCTGAGCGGTTCAAGATATCCATGAAGAAGTTTTTGATCCATCGCGCAAGGATATAAACTGACTCAAATTGCTTAAGCGCAAGTAGCCCAGGCCTGATTTTGACAAAGATCTGATCGCTTTTTGTCGCTGAGGTCTTTACATCAACTGCCAGAGCCATCATCGCGGAGAAGAGAGCTGACACGCTGCATACATGTCAGTTCCCTATCAGTCACGTTATCTTGCGACTCACTAGATCATAGGGAAGTGCTCAGGCGTCCAGAAAAGTAGCGAATTCTCCACAAGGTTAAATATTTGTGCTGCTGCATCAAGCACAGGCTTGACTTCCTTTGGCATACTACACTGCCTTTGAAGACGCTGAGACAGATTTATGAAGTAATAACTGACAGATTAGTGGGATGCTGGTACATTAAGAAACGGGTACCGTACTGATAGCAAACCTTGAGCGTTAGGCTCAGGTGATGGTTGCCGTTCGAGTAGTTCAAGGCTTTAGAAGAAGTGTACCAAGCCTGAAAGGTCGCTTGGATGTCCTTAATCGCTTCATGTAGCACAGGCGCCTCTTTGCATAGAGGAAGACGGGATGGTGAGCAGTGGGAGAAATATAATCGGGCCACTATCAAATTAATACCTCTGGTGGTCAATATTCAGTGCATAGGTGTTCTTACCAGCTTTGCTGAGTTTGACTTGTGCAATGATGTATTGTACTGTTTCTGGAGTCTCTTCGGGAAAGTCCTCTTCAAAGAGTTCCTCGACGTCGTGGTCTTCGTCATTTATCACCATGGGCGTGCCGGTAGAGATAGCGATCTGGCGATCGCGTACCTGCTTGTTTAGTTGGTATTCTCTGCTACTCGAAGGGGACTCACATAAAGACACCACCAGATGCGCTTCCACCGGGCCCTTTCCTCGGGCGACATCTTACTGTTCTTGGTGCTTCTGTGATACCCAGTACACTGCGCAGATCGTATCGCAGCAGCGAGCCACCAATGACAATCTCGATAAGCAGTCGGACTTCCGAACCAATAGTGAAGCAGATACGACGACAGTATCATATGTGTTCGACTCGATTCTCGGTCTGCATCGAACGCTGCGCTGGCTTTGTTGTATAGAGCATTATTGGCGTCCCATCGAGCACTGTACCCCATGAGATGCAGCACCTCTGGATCACAATGCAACGATGCCACGAAGAGGACACTTCGGAGTAAGGTACCAGACATGGTTCCATCCTCGAGAGAGGAAAGAAAATATCTTCTCCCAAGGATTGGGCAGAAGGCGTGGAATCTCTCGAAGTAGACTTTGATCAGGCGGTCTACCAACTCCGGTGGTGGAAGATCAGTGAGGCTCGTCTTCTCACGAGGTAAGGATGGCCGACTACTGACGCTCTCTCTTCCCGTGTCGCGAGTTACGCTCTGAACCGTTTCGTTACAGTCCCCAATTGGGCGGTGCATGCTTGTATGACCTGGAGTGTAACCTCTCATAACATAGGAAGCGTACCAGCTTTCACCAACGACGCTTGGTTGGGCATTAGGACTCGCATGCTGATCAGAGGAAGGCCTTGTGATAGTCGAATCGCTCGACTGTTGCATCGAGCTTCTGCTCTGTTCTCCTTCTGTTCGATAGTCTTCAGTGATCAACCCCATGGATTCATCCTCGTTGTTCGGGTGAATGCTGGGGCTGCCTGAGCTGCGATGGGACTCGACGTCAGACAATAACGTGTATCGTCCATCGGGACCTCTACAAAACGAAGATCAGTCTCACTTCGCTACACAATGAGAAGTCCCTACCTTCGACGCTTGGACTGGATCAGTGCGCATTGTTCATGATGGCCACTCCTCCTACAAGCTGAGCATGGTATCCCAGTAATAGACCCATCACACTTTGTTCTTCGCCGATTGCAGCGCTCACAAGCCGTGCCTCTTTTCCGGCCATGATTGGGCCTCCTGGCCTGTTGTCGAGTACTGCTCTCATCCATTGCACCCAATTATGATGAGTAACTCATGACACGCCAGAAAATGCATGCTTGCCCTTCCCTTCCCTTCCCCCGCTTAGTAAAATCTAGGGAATGCCATCCAACAGTGCGCCCCCGGGGCGAAGGATGCAGTCTACCCCGCACATTCACCACGCTAAATCGATTCAAGGTTAACCGGCCTGTTGTTTGTGCGGAGATGATCTCGGGAATTACCATAGCCGATGGTCGCCCCCGACATCGGTTGTGGTTCGCCATATTGCAGATCCTCAATCGTTCGCGTTTCCCTTCTCAAACCAGAAAGCTATCAAATGACACAAGGGTTATTGGCGATCTTAGCCTGGTATGCGCATGTATAAAAGTAACCTCAGACTTCCCCCGATTCGATCGATACCTGCATGAGCTCATTCTGCCAGTAACATCTGACCAGTGTCTTCTTCACTATCGTCATGGCAAACAACACCGCCTCTCACGCAGAGATTGACATGTCTCACGAAGATAAACATGACCTAGAACAAATTGAGACGAAAGACCATGTCCAATCAACTCGCGACACCAAATTCGAGAAGCGAGTTCTGCGAAAGATCGACACTCGGCTCCTACCTATCCTCGGATGTCTCTACACCATCGCGCTCGTCGACCGGTCCAACATTGCGGTCGCTCGCATCTCAGGAATGGACCAAGACCTCGACCTTGCTGTCGGTAATCGCGTGTCTATCGTCTTGATGGTCTTCTTCATCGGATACATCATCTTCGAAATTCCTAGCAATGCATTCATTCACAAGCTTGGTGCTGCCAATTGGCTCGCCTTTTTGGCTTTTGCCTGGGGCTTGGTGTCGCTTGGCATTGGCTTCTTGAACAATTGGGCGGGCCTCGCTGTGCTGAGAGCTCTTCTTGGTGTTTTTGAAGCTGGCTTCTTCCCAGGTATTTATTGGCTCCCCAACCTGAATAATGTTACCATTCTGACAGTTATTAAGGCTGCGTATATCTTGTTTCCTCTTGGTATAAGCGATACGAAGTACAGAAGCGGATGGCGGGCTTCTTCTTGACAGCTTCTGCGCTGTCAGCATTCGCCAACATTCTCGCATACGGCCTTATCCAGATTTCCAAGACTCATCATTACAAAGGGTAAGCATACTTATCTATCTGCTCCCGGTATGGATGCTAACTATTACAGATGGCGCTGGATCTTCATCGTCGAAGGCGCCATCACAGTCGTCGCTGGCATCGGCTCATGGTTCATCATCGTCGACTTTCCCGACTCCGATAAAAACACATTCCTCACCCCCGATGAACGCACCTTCGTCAAAGAACGACTCGCTGAAGATCGTGGCCCCGAAGAACGAGAGAAGGTGACCATGAAGATCATTGGTCAGACAGCTGCTGACTGGAAGCCGTGGGCCTTTTCTTTGATGTACATGGCTGGTGCCGTTGGAGTCTACGCTTTCTTGTTCTTCTTGCCTATCATCCTGCGAGGTGGCCTTGGATACTCCCTGGAGTTGTCTTTCATCCTGAGCACGCCTCCATCACTGTTTGCTGTTATTGAAGCAATGGGTATCTCTTGGCTTGCTGATAAGACGAGGCTACGAGGCCCGTTCGTTATCTTCCAAGGTCTAATTGGCATCATTGGGCTATGCATGACTGGCTTCCTCAATGCACCAACTCCTCGTTATGTCGGCACATTTCTCGGAGTCGCTGGCGCTAATGGTCTGGTGGTGACAACACTTGCATGGCAGGCCAACAACATTGTTGGCGATGCTAGGCGTGCTGTGTCCACTGGCTTCCTCATCAGCATGAGTGGTGTTGGTGGAATTTACTCGAGCATGGTCTTCCGTAAGTTACCAGTCCTTCTTTTAGCACGCCTGAGCTAACATCAACAAAGGCCAGCAAGATGCACCCAACTACATCCCTGGACTTGTTGCTGTGATGGCCATCAACGTTGCTGCCGTTGTAGTCGCTGCGTTAACAATTCTTATGCTCCGGCATCATAATACACAGGCAGATAAGGGCAAGTACTTATGCGAGGGGCGAGAAGGATTCAGGTACACACTGTAAAGCCCCAGGAGCACCCTAGCTTAGTTATGATCATTGCTTGTTGTTAGTCAGATGTTCGTGCCACGTATGGTATCAGAAGAATTGAGCCGGTTAAAAGAAATCAAAGACTCAATTATTGCGCATCTAATAAGTCACCCTCCATCAGAGGGAAGCAATAGGATAGCGATTCAGTGAGCTTTCTTTGCCTTCTTAGGTGCGGTATCGGAGGTAACCAACTTGAGGATAGTAGGGCGCAAACAGCGGGTATTTTTGCCATTGTCTAATTACATTCTGTTCTTATTGGTTTATAGATATATATATCTGCAATTAAGAGTCTTTCTAAGGGTGAGACTGTACACTATATTTCCTTTATGATCTATAGTATAATAGCCTAATGCTTATAGATTTGCCTTATATAATTACTTAACCGCTAATGCCTTATTAGAGGTTATTCTGCTATTGTATGCCTGTAATAAAGATGTGGCTGCCCCCTGGAAAGATCTTTCGCGAGGCATTCTTTGTGTAGATTAGAAAGTTATAAAGAGAGAAGTAATGCTATAGCCACACATAAAGTAATACAATAAGACTATTATTTTTTAATACAACATAATATAAGGCATTATACACTATGACAAAAAAACACAATAACCTTAATATTAAGTCAACAGATCATATAGCTGCTGCCTTGAACCTTAAGGATCAGGTCACAAGACAAAGCAGTGAGAAAAACACAGTAAGATAACACTTGAGATAAAGTTATATAGTGAACTTAGCCCATAGAGAGCTGGCTCAAGTTTAATCCACATAAAGCGAGCTGATTTTAGTTTCTGTTCAATATCTTATCTCTCTACTTTAGAGTTATGAATCGTCATATTGCACTTCGCTTCGTTATTCGCCTTACATTTTGCCTCACTGCTTGCCTAATAGGTGTGCCCTGTATCTTCTCCAATCCTATAACTCACGAATGTCCTCAACTGGTCGTAGTCAATCGGATTCTTCGTATCATTTAATTGATAGAAGGTTATGTATGTTATGATGAAACACTCGCCTCGCGGCTTCAGCGGGAGACCAGCTGAAATGTCAAAGCGTGATGAACGAGAAGCTCGCTAAGAGATTCGCTCGCCTACGATTCGCTTGAGAACGAAGTTTCGGAAATAGCGACAAAACAGGCAATTCATGTAGTTTAGTTAGAGGGCATTGACCAATGTTGAGATGGGCGGGACAAAGCTTGCTATTCAATCGCAGAGGCATCAGCCATGTTATTTAGCGCCTGTAGTGCATCAATTTTTTTAATTTGTTTTGACACGATCCCCACCACGTCTCTTTCGTTGTCTCAAGCAAGCAAATCTCGCTCCCGGACGACTGGAAGGCCAGATAATCATGAAGAAATTACCTATAGGCACTTGAATAATATTTTGTAGTTTTGGTTATGTCCTGCATTTGCAACGAGTTCTGCCGCAAGGGAACACACTACGGATTAACAGGTTGGTCAGTTGGTCAGATTTCTCGGTACCTGCCGAATCCAGTCATCATTAAATAACATGTTTCTTCATGGAACAAGCTAAATTAGGCATTTCAGGCGTGGCAGATGTAAGGGCGAATTTCTAATTCCACAGATCTAACAACTACTCCCCATTTAAGACATTAAAATAATATGTGGAGCTATAGCATTCCATCTTACTATTTAGGGACCAACAGTCTACTGGATAGCTCTCATGTCAGATCATTACGTGTCCTTTTATTGGAACTTGATGCGAATTAAAGACTTAGGAATGTGTGCTAGATTACTGGGGAAATCATAAGACAATCGCAAGAACCAACTGGGCTTTAACCCAAACTAAGAAGCTTATGAAACGTATGCCAGTACTTGAGCAAGACAAACACAACTAAAATGTCTAAACAAAAAGATTCACAACACCACAATACCTTAGCAACCCTCCTGCAGTAACAATCACAGTGGCATTATTGTTGAATGAGGTTCTGTATCTAATATTTGTCTTAAGCTGAAACCTGTCACCCTCGGAGCCTGTCAGCTACGGGGTAGACAATTTCTGCCTTCCCTGTTGTGAGACAGGCGCGAATAGAATTGATAGTGCTGCCTTCAAGCTAGACCTTTCATCCTTCCTCAACTTCACAGAGCCCAGCTCAGAATTACTAGAAAGCTGGTAACTAAGAACCAGAGCCTCCTCAAGTTCCATTAAAATCCAATCACCTTTTGTTGTTGACGAAATATCAGTATGCCTCCTTCTAAGAATCCCAACGACTTCTCGTCAGAGCCTCTGCAACAAAACCCAGTTGACGGTAAGCACCGAGCTCTCAGTGTATCATCAATTTCTTAAGTATAAGCTAACAGTACTAGAACTGCCTGATAGTGACACAACAAATCTGTGGAAAATATTAGAATCCTACGAAACAGGCCCAAATTCCACAGGTCCAGCTCCAAAACCTGCTGTAACCACCTCATATCATCCAGACCCGATGGACCGATCCAAGGGAGCTTCACAACTGCCCTCTGCGTCTTCCAGTCACTCACTAGACTCTTCTACGGAAGAACATGATCCTCCGAACGGATCGAGCCGCAGCTTACCACGACTCAGTGCTACACATGCATCAAAGCCGCTTCAGGAGCTGCCACTTGTCTTCGCCGTGGAAGTCTCTAGTACGAGCAAGAGGGTCTTTCAGCAAGAAAAAAATGCAGTCTCATATCTGACCTCAAAGCTTGAGCCGAACGAGCTAGTCCACCAGTCTTATATCCTACCTTGGGATCGCCAGGGTCACGATCCAGTACCTGCACATCTGGTCGAGAATCTCGAACATAGCTTTGGGTCAAATCCGGCCACTATTTTCGACAATCCTCTCAGTCTCGATTGCATCCAACAGTCAAAGATATGGTTTCTCATGACTGATGGTGTAATTGAAGAGGAGCGTACGAATGCCTTTGCGAATAAGATTGCCAAGGCGGGATTACACGGCACTCCGTCTGTCATAATCGTGTTTGGAAATAGATCTCGTCCTCCTTCTCGAAGTAAACTCTCAATCGGCATGTCGATCTGCGCAGCATCGCTGCATTGTGCGGTTCTTTTTCACGATGTTTGGAGTGGCGAGCTGTTCGTTGTTCAAGCCAAAGGATGTTTCGCTAGTTTGCTTCCAAGAGGGTCTTACTTCAAGTGGTTCAGTGGAACAAAATGGGCCGACTTCCCCCGAACCTCCTACGACAGGCTGTTACGGGTCCGGGTTCCCGACCCAGTTCGACTTTCGAAAGATCAAGTGGCCCTGCCCTACGGCAGGTTATTTGATATGAAGTCCATCTACAACGACTCCATGTCTGATCAGGATAAACTTCAATTGGTGTCAAACAACTCTGCCCTCGATGCAATAATGGTAGCTGCAAAAACGAGAGGAGAAGGTTTCTTGGTGAAGTTGTGGATTGAGAGCCTTCGCAGAACAACACCGAAGAAAGACATGGCCTTTTTAGAGCGAGACGATGTCGACTCCCGAGGAAAGGTTGTCATGACATTCTTATTGATGGCAGCTGAACGAGAGCTCAAAGCAGAAAATACTCGCCACAGAGATGTTTGGTCCTGTTTGACATCTATCGCGTCTCTGCGTTGGTCCAGATGCATGCGAATGCATGTGTCCAGCAACTTGGGCTTTTATCGCGAGTCAGTTCGTTTCCAAAACAAGAAAAACTGGTGCAACTTCGAAGCCAAGGTGGAAATGGAGCGGGAAGCATTTCGACGGGTCACCAAAGATTTACAAGAGGTCCAGTCGGCGATAGGGATACTAGATAACCCTTTGCCAGATGGTCGAAGTCTCGCACCGGCTGACACCTTTTGTTATCCCACTAGTGGAATAAAGGCTGGTAGAAGCAACGACAAGTCTTCGACGTATGTTCAACCAAGCGAGTTAAACAAAGAAGATAGCGACATGGCGTTCTTTCTCCCGGGTTTCAAAGGGAGCCGAAAGCTTGAGAAAGCTGCACGATCAAGGGCATACGCCACTTGTCCGATATGTCGAGAACCTAATTCGATTCAGACATTACTGCTACAAAGCAGCCCAGAGAAAAACATAACTCTAAACTTCCCCCTACCCAGGCAACGCCTCGAGGTCAATCATCCTTTAGCGCTAGGAGACTGTCCAGAGATTGATGTTATTCATCCAATCACATGCTGCGATGGCTGCGCCTTTCTCCTTCTAAAGGTTAGCAAGCTATACACACGTCCTCACAGGGTCGACGCAGCTCTGCCGCTAGTGTCGCTCCAGGAAAAACAGAATCGAAGACTGTGGAGACGTACACTGGCAGAAGTTTACAGACATCGCTTTCATGAGATCACAGTCCTCTCTGTCTTCCTCGCCACCGTCTGCTCCAAGATTGAAAGCGTCCCGAGCCTGACACAATCCAAGTGTCTCAAATGGTGCAGAGACGAACTTTCCAAGCTTCCCGGGATCGACATACCCAGAAACGCGAGTCCAAAGCTCGTTACCAGTCTCCTATCAGGAGTCGACAACAGAGTGCCACCACAGCAAGTAGCTTTCTTTGCATGCTTAGGCAACAAATTCTATCTCCGGGCGGTGTTAACCCAGCCGGTGGAGGGTTTCGTTGTTCTCGCTCAGCTAGCGGCATCGATGAATGTTGTTAAACCAGAGTCCATTCGAAATTTGGTTTGGAAGCGGCTTCTTTGCCATTTTATAGAGCAGCATTTACGTTTGAGTAACAGCTTTGGGCTCGAATATGCAAACACAGTCCTACGAGACATCATGTACCAACCTTCTTCTTCCGGCAAATTCACCATCGACCTTCCAAGACGGCGAACATCCGTATCGCTGACTTCGCTGGTCAACACCTATCTCATACCTCAAAGCTCAAGTATCATATCACAATTCTTTCGAATGGCGTGCTTTGGGGATATATACAGCACAACCGATTACAATGCATCTATAGCGACTTTTCTCCATATGCTGGCAAGCATCTCATTCTATGGCGAGGAGGCGATGGATGTCTTGGAGGAGCTGCAGGGCGTGGCAAACAAACTTCGACACGTTGGAGAGGATATGAGGGCTATTTTTGAGGATCCAGCGTCGGTTGATGAGCCTGAAGCAGCTGATGTCGTGGCTCATTTAGAGTCTTGGCTTAAGTACATTGTGTCAAGAAGCTAAGGTACTACAACGGGAAGCTCAAACTATTCTTTTATAATATTTATTTTATTTTATTTTACTAAGAAGAAAGTCTTTAAAGAGAGGTATTGATGCCCTTTGCTTATTTGAGCCTGAACTATAAACTACTAGTAGCTCCTCATTGTGGACAGATAGCAGTTCTCTTTAAGTCACTCCACCGACCTTAGATATACTGTTGTACTATCTTCCCCTAGAATGCCACAGGGATAGCTGTAGCTCTTAGTATAAGTATAAGAACTAAGATAAGGATAACATATTTTATAAGCGAGTGAGCCATATAA